>CP136892.1:88580000-88585000 GCA_034359265.1 Canna indica | reverse complement strand
AAACCCTAAACCCTAAACCCTAAACCCTAAACCCTAAACCCTAAACCCTAAACCCTAAACCCTAAACCCTAAACCCTAAACCCTAAACCCTAAACCCTAAACCCTAAACCCTAAACCCTAAACCCTAAACCCTAAACCCTAAACCCTAAACCCTAAACCCTAAACCCTAAACCCTAAACCCTAAACCCTAAACCCTAAACCCTAAACCCTAAACCCTAAACCCTAAACCCTAAACCCTAAACCCTAAACCCTAAACCCTAAACCCTAAACCCTAAACCCTAAACCCTAAACCCTAAACCCTAAACCCTAAACCCTAAACCCTAAACCCTAAACCCTAAACCCTAAACCCTAAACCCTAAACCCTAAACCCTAAACCCTAAACCCTAAACCCTAAACCCTAAACCCTAAACCCTAAACCCTAAACCCTAAACCCTAAACCCTAAACCCTAAACCCTAAACCCTAAACCCTAAACCCTAAACCCTAAACCCTAAACCCTAAACCCTAAACCCTAAACCCTAAACCCTAAACCCTAAACCCTAAACCCTAAACCCTAAACCCTAAACCCTAAACCCTAAACCCTAAACCCTAAACCCTAAACCCTAAACCCTAAACCCTAAACCCTAAACCCTAAACCCTAAACCCTAAACCCTAAACCCTAAACCCTAAACCCTAAACCCTAAACCCTAAACCCTAAACCCTAAACCCTAAACCCTAAACCCTAAACCCTAAACCCTAAACCCTAAACCCTAAACCCTAAACCCTAAACCCTAAACCCTAAACCCTAAACCCTAAACCCTAAACCCTAAACCCTAAACCCTAAACCCTAAACCCTAAACCCTAAACCCTAAACCCTAAACCCTAAACCCTAAACCCTAAACCCTAAACCCTAAACCCTAAACCCTAAACCCTAAACCCTAAACCCTAAACCCTAAACCCTAAACCCTAAACCCTAAACCCTAAACCCTAAACCCTAAACCCTAAACCCTAAACCCTAAACCCTAAACCCTAAACCCTAAACCCTAAACCCTAAACCCTAAACCCTAAACCCTAAACCCTAAACCCTAAACCCTAAACCCTAAACCCTAAACCCTAAACCCTAAACCCTAAACCCTAAACCCTAAACCCTAAACCCTAAACCCTAAACCCTAAACCCTAAACCCTAAACCCTAAACCCTAAACCCTAAACCCTAAACCCTAAACCCTAAACCCTAAACCCTAAACCCTAAACCCTAAACCCTAAACCCTAAACCCTAAACCCTAAACCCTAAACCCTAAACCCTAAACCCTAAACCCTAAACCCTAAACCCTAAACCCTAAACCCTAAACCCTAAACCCTAAACCCTAAACCCTAAACCCTAAACCCTAAACCCTAAACCCTAAACCCTAAACCCTAAACCCTAAACCCTAAACCCTAAACCCTAAACCCTAAACCCTAAACCCTAAACCCTAAACCCTAAACCCTAAACCCTAAACCCTAAACCCTAAACCCTAAACCCTAAACCCTAAACCCTAAACCCTAAACCCTAAACCCTAAACCCTAAACCCTAAACCCTAAACCCTAAACCCTAAACCCTAAACCCTAAACCCTAAACCCTAAACCCTAAACCCTAAACCCTAAACCCTAAACCCTAAACCCTAAACCCTAAACCCTAAACCCTAAACCCTAAACCCTAAACCCTAAACCCTAAACCCTAAACCCTAAACCCTAAACCCTAAACCCTAAACCCTAAACCCTAAACCCTAAACCCTAAACCCTAAACCCTAAACCCTAAACCCTAAACCCTAAACCCTAAACCCTAAACCCTAAACCCTAAACCCTAAACCCTAAACCCTAAACCCTAAACCCTAAACCCTAAACCCTAAACCCTAAACCCTAAACCCTAAACCCTAAACCCTAAACCCTAAACCCTAAACCCTAAACCCTAAACCCTAAACCCTAAACCCTAAACCCTAAACCCTAAACCCTAAACCCTAAACCCTAAACCCTAAACCCTAAACCCTAAACCCTAAACCCTAAACCCTAAACCCTAAACCCTAAACCCTAAACCCTAAACCCTAAACCCTAAACCCTAAACCCTAAACCCTAAACCCTAAACCCTAAACCCTAAACCCTAAACCCTAAACCCTAAACCCTAAACCCTAAACCCTAAACCCTAAACCCTAAACCCTAAACCCTAAACCCTAAACCCTAAACCCTAAACCCTAAACCCTAAACCCTAAACCCTAAACCCTAAACCCTAAACCCTAAACCCTAAACCCTAAACCCTAAACCCTAAACCCTAAACCCTAAACCCTAAACCCTAAACCCTAAACCCTAAACCCTAAACCCTAAACCCTAAACCCTAAACCCTAAACCCTAAACCCTAAACCCTAAACCCTAAACCCTAAACCCTAAACCCTAAACCCTAAACCCTAAACCCTAAACCCTAAACCCTAAACCCTAAACCCTAAACCCTAAACCCTAAACCCTAAACCCTAAACCCTAAACCCTAAACCCTAAACCCTAAACCCTAAACCCTAAACCCTAAACCCTAAACCCTAAACCCTAAACCCTAAACCCTAAACCCTAAACCCTAAACCCTAAACCCTAAACCCTAAACCCTAAACCCTAAACCCTAAACCCTAAACCCTAAACCCTAAACCCTAAACCCTAAACCCTAAACCCTAAACCCTAAACCCTAAACCCTAAACCCTAAACCCTAAACCCTAAACCCTAAACCCTAAACCCTAAACCCTAAACCCTAAACCCTAAACCCTAAACCCTAAACCCTAAACCCTAAACCCTAAACCCTAAACCCTAAACCCTAAACCCTAAACCCTAAACCCTAAACCCTAAACCCTAAACCCTAAACCCTAAACCCTAAACCCTAAACCCTAAACCCTAAACCCTAAACCCTAAACCCTAAACCCTAAACCCTAAACCCTAAACCCTAAACCCTAAACCCTAAACCCTAAACCCTAAACCCTAAACCCTAAACCCTAAACCCTAAACCCTAAACCCTAAACCCTAAACCCTAAACCCTAAACCCTAAACCCTAAACCCTAAACCCTAAACCCTAAACCCTAAACCCTAAACCCTAAACCCTAAACCCTAAACCCTAAACCCTAAACCCTAAACCCTAAACCCTAAACCCTAAACCCTAAACCCTAAACCCTAAACCCTAAACCCTAAACCCTAAACCCTAAACCCTAAACCCTAAACCCTAAACCCTAAACCCTAAACCCTAAACCCTAAACCCTAAACCCTAAACCCTAAACCCTAAACCCTAAACCCTAAACCCTAAACCCTAAACCCTAAACCCTAAACCCTAAACCCTAAACCCTAAACCCTAAACCCTAAACCCTAAACCCTAAACCCTAAACCCTAAACCCTAAACCCTAAACCCTAAACCCTAAACCCTAAACCCTAAACCCTAAACCCTAAACCCTAAACCCTAAACCCTAAACCCTAAACCCTAAACCCTAAACCCTAAACCCTAAACCCTAAACCCTAAACCCTAAACCCTAAACCCTAAACCCTAAACCCTAAACCCTAAACCCTAAACCCTAAACCCTAAACCCTAAACCCTAAACCCTAAACCCTAAACCCTAAACCCTAAACCCTAAACCCTAAACCCTAAACCCTAAACCCTAAACCCTAAACCCTAAACCCTAAACCCTAAACCCTAAACCCTAAACCCTAAACCCTAAACCCTAAACCCTAAACCCTAAACCCTAAACCCTAAACCCTAAACCCTAAACCCTAAACCCTAAACCCTAAACCCTAAACCCTAAACCCTAAACCCTAAACCCTAAACCCTAAACCCTAAACCCTAAACCCTAAACCCTAAACCCTAAACCCTAAACCCTAAACCCTAAACCCTAAACCCTAAACCCTAAACCCTAAACCCTAAACCCTAAACCCTAAACCCTAAACCCTAAACCCTAAACCCTAAACCCTAAACCCTAAACCCTAAACCCTAAACCCTAAACCCTAAACCCTAAACCCTAAACCCTAAACCCTAAACCCTAAACCCTAAACCCTAAACCCTAAACCCTAAACCCTAAACCCTAAACCCTAAACCCTAAACCCTAAACCCTAAACCCTAAACCCTAAACCCTAAACCCTAAACCCTAAACCCTAAACCCTAAACCCTAAACCCTAAACCCTAAACCCTAAACCCTAAACCCTAAACCCTAAACCCTAAACCCTAAACCCTAAACCCTAAACCCTAAACCCTAAACCCTAAACCCTAAACCCTAAACCCTAAACCCTAAACCCTAAACCCTAAACCCTAAACCCTAAACCCTAAACCCTAAACCCTAAACCCTAAACCCTAAACCCTAAACCCTAAACCCTAAACCCTAAACCCTAAACCCTAAACCCTAAACCCTAAACCCTAAACCCTAAACCCTAAACCCTAAACCCTAAACCCTAAACCCTAAACCCTAAACCCTAAACCCTAAACCCTAAACCCTAAACCCTAAACCCTAAACCCTAAACCCTAAACCCTAAACCCTAAACCCTAAACCCTAAACCCTAAACCCTAAACCCTAAACCCTAAACCCTAAACCCTAAACCCTAAACCCTAAACCCTAAACCCTAAACCCTAAACCCTAAACCCTAAACCCTAAACCCTAAACCCTAAACCCTAAACCCTAAACCCTAAACCCTAAACCCTAAACCCTAAACCCTAAACCCTAAACCCTAAACCCTAAACCCTAAACCCTAAACCCTAAACCCTAAACCCTAAACCCTAAACCCTAAACCCTAAACCCTAAACCCTAAACCCTAAACCCTAAACCCTAAACCCTAAACCCTAAACCCTAAACCCTAAACCCTAAACCCTAAACCCTAAACCCTAAACCCTAAACCCTAAACCCTAAACCCTAAACCCTAAACCCTAAACCCTAAACCCTAAACCCTAAACCCTAAACCCTAAACCCTAAACCCTAAACCCTAAACCCTAAACCCTAAACCCTAAACCCTAAACCCTAAACCCTAAACCCTAAACCCTAA